>BMAO01007632.1:0-23592 GCA_019973975.1 Trichonephila clavata | reverse complement strand
GGATAAGGTGATACGAGTTCAGGTATCATCCTTGCATTTGATCTTAGCTCAAAATTACAAAATTTGTCAACAACAGCTCCCGTGCTTCTTCGAAGTGTGACTTTAATTAGATTTCAATCCATCGACAAACTATGCTGGAAAAAATTGGCATCGGTTTCACACGAGAAAAACGAAGATTTTTACAAAATAAGAAGTTACTTAAAATGAAAAAAATGTGAAATAAAAATTTTCAGTTTATTTTCGAATTTTGTTCACTTTTGAAAATATACCACGCTTTCTATTCCAATTTTTTTTCTTATTATTTTATTTTATTAAAATCACTTTTCAAAGCAACGCGAGGTCTAATTGCGACGAACCTTACAATTTTGAACATCAGTCAGATGAAAAGGACCACACCCGAACTATGGAACCCCACTCTTTAAACTTCCCTTCTCCCAAGTCAAGTGGTCAAGGTATCGGATCATGGATGGCATGTCATGAGTTCGAGCCCAGTACCACTGAAAACCCGCCATATAGGGGAGCGATGCCGTTAAAGAGAGCTCAAAGGTCCTCCCGTTGGTAATGGTGTGGTAGTTAGGAGATGGGGGTACCAGCTCAGGTGTCGTCACTTGACCACGGCTCAAAATAACAAGATCCGTCGTCAAAAGCCCTCATGTAGCTTAACAGTGTGACGTTAATATTCACTCACTCACTCTCCCACGTCAACATGAGGACTTCGAGAATCAACAGAATTAACAACCCTTAAACAGAGCAGGTTTTCAACATCACTGCGACTCGACAGCAACGGCCAGTTGTTGGCGACCATGAATACTTTGCCATCCAGGTCATAAATAACTTTTACAGAGTTAAACGTGTTTGATACTGGTTTCACAAATTCATGGCTTGTATTGTACATGTTTTCGTCTTTTGTTAATATATTTATTTAGATTAAAAACATGAACTTAGAGCAGCGGTACTCAATCTGCGGTCCCCGGGCCTTTTTAAGTGGCCCAGTCATGGGGCATTGCTCTGAGAAATTCATTTATTTATGAAAATTCGGTGGGAAATTCTTTGTCAAAAAATCAAATATATTAGTTTTGCTTTTTGCTGTAGAATTGATATTTTCTTTCTGATTAGTTATAACAGACAACGAGAGTAAAGACCATTTTATGAGCAGAACTATTTTTTTTTAACTATTTTTCGTATCTTGCAAGCGAAAAAAAGTTTGTTCGAAGAAAATAAATTCTTTCAAGAAGATTGGGAAGGTGACTACTTTGTAGAGAAAAACAACTATGGTTCAGGTATTTGTTAGATTTTTGTCACGAAAGTGTATTTAAAAAATACCAATAAACAGGAATCGTTCAATGACACTTTTCCTCGAAGATCTCTTTCAAGAGATGCTAAATAGGCTTTCTTGAATAATCTTTACAACAGCAAAAAATGTTTTTCAGTGGTAATGCCACAGGGATAACAAAGGCCCCCTAAGAAATTTGTTATATCATTGTAAATTATATGTATCCGTTTACTGATGCAGAAATTGTGAAAGAGTAATTCTTAAATACTTCCAATTTAGAAAAATTCGTTGACAAAAATATAAAAATAATAATTAAAAAATGTAGAATAGGAGATTTAATATTTTGTGTGAGTGTGTGTGATCAATTTTCTCATTTTAAATTTTCTATGTTATCTTCGCCTTAAAGCATTTCTCCCCCCCCCTCCATTAATCCTCATATTGCGGCCCGCGTGAAATAACTAACATATGTATGAGGCCCGGCAGAAAAAAAGGCTGAGTACCCCTGGTCTAGAAAGACTGAATTCAAACTCTTTAAATTTCCTAAAGCAATTTTTAACGAATTTTATTAAAATACTAAACATTAAAGTATAAAAGGTATGCAAGAAATGTGTGTGACTGCAGAAAAGGCGATCTCCTTCTTAAGTGAGCGAATATTGACGCCACACTGTTCAGCTACAAGAGGGCTTTTGACTACGGACCTCGTCATTTTGAACCATGGTCAAGTGAAGAGGACGACACCTGACCTGGCAATCCCCTCTCTTAACTACCACACCCCACCGTTTGAGCTCTAGACAGATTTAACGTACATCGCTCCCCTACACGGTGGGTCTTCAGCAGTACTAAGCTTGAACTCATGACACACCAGCCACGAGTTCGTTACGTTGACCACTAGGCTACCGTGGCCTTGATTTCCTTCTTAAAGCCAGTTTAAAATGTCAACCATAACGTCCAGCTCTTAACGTCACACCATAAAGCAACACAATGGCTTTTGGCGACGGACCTTGTCATTTTGAACCTTGGTCAAGTGATGAGGACGACACCTCTCCCTCCTAACTACCACAACACACCAGAGAGAGGACGTTTGAGCCTCGACAATAACGTGCATCAGCCACTTCTACACGGGACTTCAGTTGCAACAGGATTCGAACCCGCTACACGCCGGTTACGAATCCTTGACCTTGACCACTAAGCTACCGCAGTCAAAAGTATTAAATTCATTCAAAGCTCACGAGAGTATGAGGAGCTCTCGACTAAATTAAATGATATTTAGAATCACATTTTTGACCTTGAAAGGTGTAAAAAGGGACATTTATTACGTAATATATACCCCTTGCATACATATTTACAATCCCTAATTTCACTATGCAATATATCAGGGTATAATTTTCCTCTAACAATCTTATTCGCTGAAGCAAAAGAATAATTTAGCCAGCTGTCTTCTTTTCTTCCCCCATTTTTGTGCAGGAAATCCGTAATTTTCCCGAAGCACTCTCAATCACTCCGAACAAACACAACTCGGAGAAAACAATAAAAGATTCTGAAAGTAGGTTGAGTGGAAATTAACGCTTTTCTTTTTCTTCTTCTTCTTTTTGGTTGTAGACGATAAATACCAGTAATGTACGGGAAGATGCGAATTGAGAAATAACTTACTAATCGAATTGAGACATAATTAACAAAAGAACAACAAATAATACGCGAAATAATGGTTTGATATGAAAAGGATATTTGCTTTCTTTTTAAATCTCCATGACTTTTTTGCTTATAAAGGGTGTCCTAGGACCATTGGGACAAACTATTAAGAGGATGCAGGGGATATCACAAGGATCAGTGGCGTAACGGAGAATATTAAGAATTCCCTACAAAATCAGATTTTGGGCCTCAAGCAGGATTTTACAACGGATTGCAAAGCCATAACATAATGGTGTCAGTCAGGCTTTTGGCCCTCTAGAATCCCGCCCTCCCTCGTGATGTGGGGATTGCGGGGTGTCCGTTACGCCACTGACCACGATTCAGATTTTCTCAGCAATCCATGATCGGAAACGTCTACATTCTGCAATAGACAGTTTTTTCACTAGAACATTTTAGGAAACAGTCAAGCATTACCGCGCTCATTTGAACTGGCATCGCCTGTAGAGGCATATAGAACGTTTTACAAACACCGAGCTGGCAGATATGCACCTGAATTATGGATTGGCAGAAAGAGATGGACAAGCAGCAGAAGGATTGTATCGTGAAAGGTACCAACAGAGATACACCGGTCCGTCGTATATTTGAATCATGATTTGTGTCAATATGGATCACTACCAGATAATAAGCACAGTGAAGATGGGCTACGCACATTCCAACGGGCCCCTGTATCTAACACGTTTTGCTGTATGCTTGGAAAAAAATGTGTTGGATACAATTGGAATTCAAGTCAATCGTGGCCCGCCTGTTGCACCCACGTTTACAATAGGGGGGGGGCACTATTGGCGTCAGAAGGCACATTTACACCTACTATATAGAAATTTTTTATGAATATTTTATTTTGTGTGTGCTCATGTTATAATAATAAATATTACAAAACTGTGAAATAAGAATGGATATTTGAAACTTGAATATACAACTAACACGTGACAACGCCAACGTAAAAATTTTGAGCCTCGTCATATCTAACGAACGTCAATCGCTCCAATACGATAGGTTTTCAAGGGTACAAGGACTGAAACCCACCACTTAAAATAGCAGACAGTGAGTTAGCGGTCATGACATTTCGGATACTACTGCAACTCATGCGTGTGTGTAAGAGAGTGTATGTTTGTTAACGTCTCACTTCAAGAAACACGATGGGCTGGGTCAAGTGACGAGGACAACACTTAAGTCAGCACCCCATTCTCCTAAATTTTAATAACGCCAAAGTGAGGACTTTTAGTCACGACAGTTTTAACATGCATCACCTTCTTTATTTGGTGGGTCTACAAGGGTATCAGGAGTGAGTGAATATTAACGTCGCACTGTTCAGCTACACGAGGGCTTTGGACGACGGACCTCGTAATTTTGAACCGTGGTCAAGTGACGAGGACGACACCTGAGCTTCCCCTCCTCTTCTAGCTACCACACCACACCAATGGGAGGACGTTTAAGCTCTCGATAGATTTAACGGGCATCGCTCCCCTACACGGCGGGACTTTAGTGGTACTGGGCTCGAACTCGTGATAAGCCAGCCACGATCCGATACCATGACCACTAGGCTACCGCGGCCACATAAGTATCAGAAAGGGAGAGTATATGAGTTTTTGTGATAGAAATATAGAGTGTATGAGAGTATATGTATGAGAAAGGGAGACTTTTTCCTGTCCATGAGAAAGGGAAAGTATATGAGTGTTTGTGATAGAAATATAATGTATGAGGGTATATGTGTATCAGAAAGGAAAAAGTATATGACTGTTTGTGATAGAGATATAGTATATGAAGTATATGTATGAAAAAGGAAGAGTATATGAGTGTTTGTTATAGAAATATAGAGTGTATGAGAGTATATGTATGAGAAAGGGAGAGTATTATGTATGAGAAAGGGAGAGTATTATGTATGAGAACGGAAGATTATATAAGTGTTTGTGATAGAAATATAGAGTGTATGAGAGTATGAGTATTGAAAAAAAGGTGAAAAAGTGTGAATGTATGAGTGAAAAGTTAATTTTTATAAACATTATTTTATATGATGTTATATATCAAGGTTTAATTGTACGAAGTTATCTGATTCCTGAAGCAATAATCCTTACTATTTAAAAATAATAATTCTATTTAAAAAGGTAGCGAAAATCTATCTATATACATGTAGGAGAAAAGCGACTCACTCATTACGAGATCTCCGAAATTATATATATATCACATTGACAGACAGACTTGAAATTTGGTTGGCATGTTTCTTTTGTTGAGGGTTGCGAGGTTTGAGGGTATTGCAAGGTTTAAAGTGGGTGTTGTAGATGGAATTCCCATGTTCTGAACTAATATACCTACAATTATAGAATTGAAATGTGTTAAACGAATTTCTTTTGTTGAATACAAATCCGAAAAAATGGATGTGGTCGAAAACGATTCCGGTGTGGGAGGGGGAAATTTTGGCGAGAGTAAAAGATAATTATATTTCCGAAAATAAATTCGCCCTGTCTGTTTTAATTAAGTTAGTGAGTGAGCACCTCACTCTCCGAACTACTACACCAACCAACGGGAGGACGTTTGAGCCTCGACACATTCAACCTGCATCACCTTTACGCGGCGGGTCTTCAGTTCATGACCATAACCTTTTGTCTATCCCAGCTACCTTTTTTAATCAAGAGGAAAAGGCTATAAGAAATGCTTTTCAACACAATCGAAAATTTAATTTTAGAACTTAGGTATCAAAAAAGTTACAACAAATCAAGTAATACAAATACAATATCATGAAATACTCAGCGCAGTGGTCGGTAACGGTTTGTAAAGGCGTAAATCATGACACAATCCTTTCTTCCCCTTGAGACACAAAATATGCGGAAAGCCTTCCCCACAGAATTTGAACTCAAAGACATTCCGCGGTGGAATTAAACCATAACTTGCAAAGGAAGAAATAATTTGTCAAGGTGCAGCAGTATCCTTACGGAGGAATGTTTTGTGTGATGGCTGCAAATGATCACACGAGAGGAATTCTACAAATAACCTGATCCCGGGAAAAGCCATTCCTTGTCACCTCATTTATTGGAACACTTCCACGAAGTCATTGGAGGCAACCCCCTTGTCACATTCGTTTCCGACAACTTAACTCCCAATGGGCTGCACGTCACCTTCACCTGTTCGAAGAGACTGAAAAATAATTTGTAATTATATTTGTGTCTCGCATGTACTTATAGTTAAGCATGCGTTCGCTATGACATAAAAGATAAAATAATGTCTAAAATGATTTTCTTAATTGTAGGAAAAGATTTCCCGTTGATTTTTGACACAATAAATGTTAATTAGTTACGATATATATATATATATATATATTATATATATATATATATATATATGGCTCTCATCACAATAAACTGACGATTTTTCATTGGGTAGATTATGCTTAACAGAGATATTTCAATTTATTAGTTACGAATGTATTTAATTGTACATTTTGAGAATAAAGATCTTTTTTTCGAACAATTTTTTTATGATATCTGCAACTTGTTCTTTGGAATGTGACATAGTTAATTTTTTTTAAAATAGTATAACCATTATTTTTAAAAATTAATGATAAAAAAGCTACTGAAAAATTACGCCACAAAAGTCTTCTTACACTTAAGAAAAATCTCAATATACTGTGGAACGTCGTTTAGCCGAATAAATTGGGACCGGACACCGTTCGGGTAACCCAAAACCAAATGCGATCCATGCAGTATATGATACTGGACACTATACAAATATTGAAAATCCTCACATGCGGGAAACGTGCTTGAAGAGAAAGCAAAATAGGTGCAAAATGTCGCAACTTTACCTTGATTGTGGAAAATAATCACTTATTTTTCGCTGTACCATTGTACACCATCGTTTTTACAATGCAAGGTCTCTGATTCTCTTCAGCAGCAGTAGTTGAGTAGGACAGCACTCTGATTGTTGTTCGTACCACTCCATAGCTGTCTGTAACGCATAAAACGCGTCAGAATTTGTTACTTTCGTTATTGTTGTCCTCGTCTTCATCCTTTTCATCGACGACAGGTTCCGATTCTTCTTGCACGGAAGTCACAATCTCGTCATCATTTAGCATTTGAAATCCACAATCTTCTGCATCGCATGTCATCCTGGTTCCTACATCAACAAAACTTAACAAAAGAGCACGTATGCACCACCTCACTTAGAAACAAACTGACCTATTATTCCGCGCAGTTGTTTACCAAATCACACAGCTTAAATTCTCCAAATATCTATCACCTTGGGTTTTCCCATCACTTTTTGCCTCACAGGAAACAAATGTTGAGCATTGCACTGATCGAAAACGGATCCGGACTTTGGTTCGGATATTTAACGCTCCGGATAATAAACGTTTGGATAAACGACATTCTACAAAGCTTTTAATATTGTATTTCTTTCTTAATTTAGTACTCAATAGGATATCTTTTAGCGTCCACAGCAACTTTTAAACGTCTTGGTATAGATTTAATCAGTTTTTTTGTAATTTCTGCATCGGTTTTCCTCCATGTTTCTGTTATTATTGTTTTTGCTTCCCATTATGTGTTTATATGTCTCATGTTTTCTTTTTTATAAATCAAATTCTCACCAAATATGTTGTACTGAGCTAAATAAATGTTTGAGGAGGTGTTTTCAGAATTTTGGGATAGCTACAGAGACACTAGCGGCGTCCATTAAGAGCAGTGCGCTTGGCGTCATTATCCTGTTAAAAAACGAAATCGTCTCCAATGTCTAAATTTTAGGCAGATAATTTAAAATTCCTCTTTAAAATATTTAAATATTGGTCATGATTCCAACACCCATCAAAAATACCAAATTACCTAATCCTAAAGCCGATACCCTTACGCAAGAACACCTCCACATAAATTCATGGGAGCAAATTCCTCATTTTTTCATTTACAAACTAATATATGCCCATCAGAACCAAAAATGTTGAATTTTCTGTCATCCCAATCAATTTGCTGTCAATTTTGAATTTTCTGAAACTTACTCCCAAGAAACTAGTTAGATCATTGAACTATAGAGGTGGAAGTGTTCTAGTGTAGAGATGTAAATCAGCCTCAAAATTATATAATTTGGTATTTTTTTATGGTACTATGAATCACACATAAGCTCTATTTAAATATTTTAAAAAGAAATTTTAAATTATCCGCTCAAAATTTGGATATTGGAGGCGACTTCATTTTTTAACAGGATAATGAAGCCAAGCGCGCTGCTCTCAATGTACGCCGCAGGTGTCTCTATAAATTCTGAAAACACCACCTGAATCAGTTTATTTGGTGAGAATTTGATTTTAAAAAAAAAAGAAAACATGACATATAAACACATACATGATTATTGTTTTTACATGAAGTAAAAACAATAATCACAGAAACATGGAGGAAAATCGATGCAGAAATTACAAGAAACTAATTAAATCTATACCAAGACATTTAAAAGTTGTTGTGGACACTAAAAGATATCCTATTGAGCACTAAATTAAGAAAGAAATACAATATTAAAGATATGTTGAGACTTTTATTAAGTGTACGAAGACTTTTGTGGCGTCATTTTTCAATAGCTTTTTGATTATTAATGTTTAAAAATAATAATTATACTATTTTTCAAAAATTAATTATGTCATTACATTAAGAACAACTTGCAGATATCATAAACAAATTACAATTCCAATACTTTAATTTTTATTAGTCGAAAACATTAAATTTTATGGGAAATTGTAAGTGTACAAACACTTTTGTGTGTGGCCACGTATATCTTGTTCAATTTTTTTTCAATCGTTAATAAAATGCTTTCTATTCATTCCTTCAAGTTCAAATACATTTTTTTAAACTTCTAGTGGATGATACTTGATGTTAATATAGTTTATACAGTTTTTTCGAACATTAATTCAGTAATTAAATTTAAAAATGAATCAATAGAAACAAACAAAATAATAGTCCAACAGCATATATAGAAAGAAAAGTCGTTTGTTCTGTCCCTGTAGCGGAAGGGATATTGCGTTGGACTTTTAATTCAAAGGTCGTGGGTTGTTCGAATCCCACCTGGGATAGCCTAATTTCTGAGTATGTGATTTCTTTTTTGCTGTACTATTTTATTAAAATAATTAAATTTAATTAATAAATAAACAGTAAAATAAAACAGTCCGACACCATACATGGAAAGCAAAATGGAAAATTTTTGCATGGAAAATCGCTTTTTATTTTGTCACTTAATAGTGTGATTCTTCCTATGGATATACATATTTATATTAATTATAGCTATTTAATAAAAGTAACTAAAATAAAAAATTTATTTCTTGACCTAATTAGGAACACTATGGCTTAATTTTGTTTATATATTACTTCTTAGAAATAAATTTATTCTTGGCTACTAATATCTTATGTCTACATAATCCATATAAATTACAGTTTTACACTCTAAATAATGAATATGAACAGATGTTTTCACTGTACAATGTGGATTGGTCCACCTTTGAGATTATCCCCTCCCCTTGTTATTATAAAGAGAAATAGAAATGTTATTTTCGATACATGTTCAGTTCAATGTCGTTTAAAATTCATCAACATTTGCCCCTGAAGCCTAAGCATTTGTCTAAGTAAATTGAAAAGAGAATTGAAATTTATAATTAGTAACGCGCGCGCGTTTAAAAACTCAAAAAGGATACGATGAGTTAAATATATAAAAAAATCCACTTGTGAAATATAAATCTTAAAATAAAAACCTAATAGATGCGCACAAGTTAAGATGGTTTGAAAAATATTTTATAACTCGCGAGTATATATTTTTCTATTTTGATGCATATTCGGTTAAAGGGAGAAGAAGCCAATTTTTTGACGACTAGTAAAGCTCTCCAAACTAACTATATATAGCGATGGGTGTTCCCAGAGTTTGCAAAGTAGAATTTTTCAAAGAAAATAGTTGCCGCGGTAGCCTGTTGGTCAAGTCACAGACTCGTGGCGAAAGTATCATGAGTTCGAGCCGCACCGCTGAAAACCCGCCGTGCAGAGAAGGCCGATGCATGTTAACACTGTAGCGGCTTAAACGTTCTTCCATTGGTGTCTCGTGGAAGTTAGGAGAGGTAGTGCCAGCCCAGGTGTCGTCCTCATCACTTGACCATGGTTCAAAATGACAAGGTTAGTCGCGAAAAGCCCTCGAGTAGCTCAATAGTGCGATTTTAATCTTAATTCACTCACTATTCAAAGAAAGTAAACAAATAATAATAAGGAGTACAAAAAAAAATTTTAAAATTATCATTAAAAAATTAAAATAAATTTTAAAGTAATTTTAATTTTAAAAAATTAAAATTAAATTCAAAAATAAGAAATTAAAAAAATTGGCTCTTACTTTCCCTTTGTGTTTCACGGACGTTTTTTCCCTTTCGTTCTAAATCATAAAAACAATCTATATCATACCTTTCACACATACTGTTAGGATAATTCAAAAGATCAACTTCAAAACCGGAAAATCCAACAGCAAATAATTCAGAATAAAATTTTCTGAAACATCGACACGAAACAAATTGAAAATACGAAATAAAAACGAAGGACTAGTTTATTTGAAAACCATTTCTCTTTTTAAAATCATTTGCAAATTTTAAATAACCGAAAGCAATTAAGTAAAAAGAACACGTGACCTGACGACATAAGACCATATTTTCAAATACAAGGGTTGCCAAATTATATAGTCTGCCAGAATGAATTCGTCATCTCACCATGAGATCTAGATAAACATTGCTAAATCCACCTATTCTACAATTTAGCCGCATATTCAATCAGGGAAGAAAGTGTTATTTACATAATTAAGCGTTCAGCGGAACATTATTTTTTCTAATGATTTCTTTATAACCATTCTTCTATTTTTTTAGCTAATTTTACTTTCTTTGGATTATAATTATGTCGTTAATTTAAAATTTAATAATGCAGTTGAACATTAGTGTTAAGATAAAAGCCGTCGTTATTAATTTAAATTATGGTCATTTAGATACTTTTTTTACCAATGACATTTTTTTTGTTCAAAAAAATTTATTTTAAAAATTCAGTGCACGCAGTTTTGTAAGAATTAAAAAGAATTTAATTAGCAGTTACATATGCATATTCTTTTTTATTTTTAAAGTATTTTGGAGAAGCGTACTTGGCATTTTTCTTGATTTGAATTCATTCATTTTACTTAAGTTGAGCTAGAAATGAGTTTTTTTTAATAATAATTTAATTTCTCAAATGCCAGTAATTATCGTAAAAACCTTTATTAAAAACATTTGTGTCTTTTCTAATCTATTATCATACGTAATTTAAGAACACAAGTTATTTTTCTAAAGGAAAAAAAAATAACTAAATTATATAATATGTACATATAAGATGATTGAATGATATCGCGTAATGCAATCCTTATAATAAGCAATAGAGAAAACAGTTTAAGTATTTCTAAAATGAACGTGGGACCTTGGGAAAATAGATGGGTAGCGAAAAAGAGAGTTAAGAAATTAAATAATTGATTTATTTACGTCCACAATTTTTAACCGCTTGCACTCAATCCTTTTTGCATAATGAATTTTATTATACACGAAAAAAATTTGTTACTCCAGTGAATAATTTAATGAAGAGAAAATATACCTGCATACTTTTTTGATAATTGAAAAAAAAAACTGAACCAAAAAGTTTCAAATGTGCATGACTTAATCATGACTTTAATAAAGGACACAAACACAGAGACATTTTTTGCTAACATAACAGAAATGTTATTTGCATACAAAACTGTCGCCTTTAGTATAAGTTATTGTAGTTTTATTGTCCCGAGATCGGCAAATAGCATGAACTTTTTCTAGTATGTGTGTTTTTGACAGGGCGAAGTGTGTCTCAAGGTACACTTGTGGCTTCATATTTTTCTTGAAGGAGTTCTTTAGGTATCATTTTAACATTTTCCTTTCAACCCAAGCGTTTCACGTTTATCGCTTTTCTCAAATTCATTTTTCGCTATCATGATTTCTATCCATTATTTCATCAGGATCTTTCTTTGCTTGATCAATTTCTTTTTTTAAAGTTTCAACCTTATTCAATAGGTATCACAGATGCCCATTTTTTTCAATTCCTACTATATTAGCTCTCTCTCTCTCTCTCTCTCTCTCTTTATATATATATATATATATCTTGTTCGAATTTTCAATTCTTAATAAAATATTTTCTATTCATCCAATCAAGTTCAAATAAATTTTTTTTAACTTGTAGTGGATGACACTTGATGTTAATACAAATTTTGATCAATGACCTATTAGTGTTCATGCTAACCAGATATGCAACAGTCTTAGCAGTTCGAGAGGGCCACGTGGTCGTGGTAGCCAAGTGGTCAAAGGTATCGGATCATGGCTAGCGTGTTATAAGTTCGAGCCCGGTACCACTGTAGACCCACCGTGTAAGGGCGCGATTCACGTTAAATCTGTTGAGATCTGAAACGTCCTTCCGTTGGTTGGTATTGTAGTTAGGAGAGAGGGGTGCCAGCTCAGGTGTTGTCCGCGTCACTTGACCATGGTTCAAAATTACGCGGTCAGTCGCCAAAAGCTCTCGTGTAGCTGAACAGTGCGACGTTAATATTCACTCACTCACTCCCTCGAGAGGGCCACGCATCATGTTAAACAACCTGTATCACTTCCAAACAATCAGTTTTCTTTTTCTTTTCTTTTTTTGTCATTTATATGTAAACAAATTGTTGCCCTGAAACAGTGTTTAATCTTCTTCAAACCATTTGAAAAAATTACAGTTCATATACAATTGATGTTTGGTTCATTTTTTCAGTATTGCGTTTTGTTATACCTGTATTCTCCATTTTATGTCCATGCATGCCTATCGAAAAGCGGTTTCTTCACTTTTTTTTGTTCGAACCTCTAATCTTTTTGAGCAGTGAAAAACAACAAAAACAAATCTAATGTCAGTTTGAATGCGATGGAGACTGTATTTATCACGTGCCCCAATGAATTTAGTCCATTGAAAGAAAGAAATATCTTTTAGAATAAGAATGCGTGAGTGGAGAGACAGACCGATTTAACTTTTATTTCAAAACTTTATAGAGTGCCACATGACATAAGTTGCTGGCACTTGGTCAAAAGCAACCATCCTTCATAACACGATGAAGCTCAAACCGTTTTCGAGCAGAAAATCACCGCACCTTTTCTCACTAAAATTAATTATAATTGACTTAAGACACAGCGCATGCGCCGCGTAATAAAAGAGCACAATCGCTCTTTTAAAAGATCGGAAGTCTTTTTCTGAAGTGTCAGCTTCCCATAAAAAGAAATTTCGATCGTTAGAAGGACTTTTTTTTTTCAAGGATTCGCTGCAAATTATGTTTCTTTTCAAAGAAATAAAATAGCTTCTGTGTTATTATCTCTCCTTTTAAATTGGAACATCAAGCTGAAAAAAGGTGTTGAAGATGAGATAAAACAAATACAATTCTGACTTTCTACTTGATATAGTTCTCAGTTTTTGTTTTCTTATTGGGCGCTTTAAAATGCTTTGTGATTATGGTTCGGTGTCCCTTTCTCTTTAATTTAGAACATTTCAGAAAGGTACCTCCTTCGTATAAATTACTTGTTTTATACCGCAATATTTTTCTTCGGGTAAAAAAGGAGAAAGGTTTCGAGGGAGTAATTATACATAGAAAATATAATTTAGATGCAGAAAATTTTTAATTCCTTGACATCTGTGTGGTATATGTAAAGCCCTCCTCCACTTTTTTTTTAAAAAAATTTATTTCAAATCCATTTTTTTCCATTAAATAATCGCGTATATGGGTTATTTTTTTTTGTTTTATAAATTATTGATATTATTACATATTCTCCTATTGTTTCTCAGACTGAATAAAAACTATTAAAAATTTTCTACCAAAAAACCTAAATTTTCTAAAAATCAAAACTTTTAAGAGTTAAAAAAAACTTTTTAAGGAAATCGTCCGCTTTTTTTTTGTACAAAATAATTTTAAAAAGGAAAGGCATCTCCGGAAACTAAGTAGTGTTTCGTTCTGCCACAACCGCTTTGTGTAGGAGTTCAACACCTACGCACACGTGTCTCTGGTTGTTTGTCAGTACGATGACGTCATTACAGTTGGATCGTATTGTTTCTACACGTGTTAGTGAGCATTCAAAAGGTGTAAAACGATGGCCGATCCCACCGACTGTGAAGTGCGTTATGTAATCAGATTTTTAACGCAAGGAATGTTAAGCCATTTGAAATTCATCGTCAGCTTGTAGAAGTTCATAGTGAAAATTAAATGAGTGATGCAATGGAAAAAGTGCGTTAGGCAATTCGATGATGAACGCAGGGACGTGTTAAGGCTTCTTGAGGACATGGGTCCCTGCACAACACTAGACCCTGTTCCCTTAAACAAATTTCGGTAACACCTATGACCTTTAAAATAGACGGTACATAGCATATGTGTAAGCAGGGCCGATTTTAGTAGGTGTACTTAGTGTGCACCGCACACGGGCGGTCAAAACCGCGGTGGCCGCAGGCCACATATAATTATATCAATCAACCAAAATTTTCTACGAATTTCTCAAAATGAAACTCATAAGTCAAAAATATGCTGAATTTCAAATAGTTATTAGAAAATCAAAATAAATCTTAATTTCCCGATAGAACAACATAGTATGAGAAAAATAGAATGCTAGAGCACGCTATGTTGGTCAATTGTTCATTAATATCTACTCTTTACGCACTTTCTTCATTTGATAGCAAAAATTCATGGCAGAGCCGACAACCACTGCATTAAAAAAAGTTTTCTTGCTTATCAGCGGCACTAGTGGCGCACTGTGGATCGATGCTTAACAAAGGCGTCTCAAAAATGATTTTTGAGAAAGTTGCGAAAATATCTAGTTGTTGTCCCGAAAGGAAGGATTGAAAGTTGCCAGATCCTGAGACAGGTTGGACTTCTGCACGATAGATGGCGACACCACCTATCTCCACCTCTAGAATTTAGGCATAGAACTGGAGAGGAGGGAAATATTCTCCAGCCCTCTGCACCCGTGGTTTCTGCTGCGATCGCCCACAAGACTTAAGGACCCACTGATTTAACGAGCACATTCTTCGTGTGTACTCGGATGGTATTTGGTGGCATCGGGCATCGAACCCAGGATTTCCGATATAGAGTCCGATGCTCTAAGCACTAGGCTACCCACGATCCCAAAATATCTAGTATAGGGGGTTAATATTAACCTAAGACATAAGCGTGTTTAAATTCAATATACATTTGAGGGAATTAAAAGCTTTCATGATAAATAGCTTTAAAATTTAGAAGAACAAAATAAAGGAAAAAAATTCAATTTTTTGTCCTATGAGGAAAAACTCGCTGGATGATAATTGTATGCATTTATTTATCTCAATGAGTGATCGGAACTCGGAAACTTGAATTCATACATTTGCTTTAAAATTTTTCTGTGTGACTTTTCCCCTCGTTTTATAACAAAAGCTCCATGTAAAACATCTAAAAAGTAAGAAATTGAATTCACTTAAGCATGGTTAACAGAAAATATCTGCTTAAAAAGAAAATATTCTTTTAACTATGTTTTTTCCTGAGATTTAAAATCCGTATATAATTTCTCACTAACGCTTAAAAAATTCTCGGCTTAAAGACAAAAAATATACAGCACTTTCAAAGCTGACACAGGATGAATATATGTCAATAAATCTAGATATGATAGAAGATTTATTTAGTATCTTATTTGGGTGGGAAGTTTTCATTACTCTTACGAATGTTATGTAATTAATGCTTAAAATTGTGTAAATAATTTATATATTTATGTTTATACATTAATATTACTTTCTGTTGTATTTATTTTAGGATACAAATAGTAATATTTGCAAGCAACGCTGCCTCTTACATTATGAATGCGTTTCAATCGAAACTTGACGAAATATTGGCGATACATCCAAATTGGCAACATTTCTGGCGAGTTAGAGATCCTTCTGGCGCGTTGGTGACCATTTTTGGCAACTTCGTTATCATATGGATGCTTCTGGAAGTTAATGGAGAAATCTATTAACATCATGATCTATGACGTAAGCAGATCTTTTGAGAAAGATCCGTGCAGCCTATAAAAAGGAGTCGCTCGCTGAAATTGAGTAAGAATTGTTTTGACTGTTGAAGAGTCCACTAGCGATTAGTTGCTTGCAAATAAACTTTAAGTACTTGTGCTTTTAGACACTGATAGTTGTCTCTGAGTGCTGTAGAAAGTGTGAAAACTTACTGGGATTTATTAAGCGAATTTTTGTAAGGTATCCTGTATTTTAATGATAGTTTTTCTACAATAAATTTCCATCGCTCCTAAAGGACTGTTTTGCTCTTTGAGACTGATAGTATAAAATCCTCGAATCTAAGTAACAATACTTATATGTATTTCCACATATGAAAGCATTATTACATAACACTGTCTAGTATAGCGTTTCTCAAGTTGTAATACGCTTAACCCCAGGAGAATGTGAAAGGATCTCAGGAAAAGCTTTAAAAAATGCAATGGTGGGCATCAATAGATAGACTGAAAGTAAGAGAAATTATGCCTTTTCTAATTGTAAAAAGATCCTTACGGAAAAGAGTTGTGGCGTCATTATTTTTATTTCTCACATAGGTATGTCATTCCAGCTATATGCAGTTCGTATGCAGTGGCGTAACTTACATCCCCAGAATCTGCTCATCACGGAGGAAGGGCGCAGGATTCTTTGGGGCCAAAGCCTAATTTTGCGGTTTTGAAATCCTTTGTAGGATCCGGCTTGGGGACCGTAACCTGACTTTGAAGGGGGAGGGGCTTAATATTATGCGTTACACCACTGTACATATAAATCCCCGACTTCCTTTCAAAAAAGTTTTAAAAAAACTCCACTCATCCTTTTTAATAAGGTGAAATAATACGCAAATTATACAATTTCAAAAAAAAAAAATTGTTATTCAATCATTGTGTCAGAATATGCTGTGGTACTATGTTCTGCAGAAAGTGCTATAATTAAATTACTTTAAAATTTCGCAACTGAAGAAAGAGAGAAAACAAGAAGAATGTTTTTCGTACGGATTTTTATTCATAATTATTCAAGATATCCCTAGACCTGAATGTGTTGTTCGCCTAGAAGTGCTGTGTGTGTGTGTTGTGTTGTCTGATGGTACTATGAAGCCTTCAGTACTTAGTTATTATTTGCAAACTCAGATTTTGTTCATTAGTTTGCCAATAGATGGCAGCACGAATCGAACCAAATCAAATTAATGAATAGGCAGAAATTTTTAAAACAAGAGTGAAAATGTAATATAGACACAATTAAGTTTCTGAACAGGACTGAACAAACAGAGACCCGTGAGTTACATTCTTCCCGCCAAGACAGAAAATCCATTTTAAATCTAGATTTCTTTTCCGTGCGCGATCGAAGATTAATCTTTTATTTTTAACTATTAGGGAAACGGAATTTTTTCATTTCTTTATAAGGAAATCAAAGAATATGAAAGCTTTTCCACAAAGAGATCCTTTGCACATTTTGGAGGGCGAGATCACAAGATCTCAGGATTTCAAAAACATTATGCCTAAATTCAATTTGCTTTGTTATCCCATTACTGCTCATATTGATACAGCACCTGGGGAGCTATGGCTTGCTTGAACTTATCGACTTGCTGTAAGAAAAATCTGGGATTATTAACAATATTTAATAAAAGTCGGTAAATTCCTATTATAGCCCACCCCTTGGCGAAGATTTTTTTTTTCAAGTCGCGCCAACATGGCGCCAAGCGCGTTTTTCAAAGTCGAGTTCAGGCTAACTGGTAAAAACATGGCGTTTTGTCCGAAGGAGCAAAAATGGAAAACATTAGAGCTTTAAGAAAATATCCGAGCTTCTGAATATTAGCTTCTGAAAATAATATGTATTTTTTAAACTTTTCAAAAGTAGGAAAGGGAAAACATTCCGGAAAAAAAAGGAATAGAAAGAGAAATTTTACAGACGTTAAAAAAGCAAATTCAGCAAAATCTCGGCTTCTAAAAATCGGAAATGAAGAGCATTCTAATAAGTAAAAATTTAAATCTAAAGATCAAAAACGAAAAATTCTTTTTTTAACTTTTGAAAAGTATGGATTTAAGAACATTACTAAAAGAAGGAATCGAAGTTCCATAGAGGAAAAAAATTTGTTAGACGCTCAGAACAAATTAATGAAAGATTCAGCTTCTAAAAGCAGAAGAAAAAAAAAAAAAAGACGGATATCGGAACGATAAAAATCGAAATTTCTTTTTTAACTGCTGAAAAGTAGAAAATTAAGACAGTCTAAAAAATAAATAAGAACAAATCAATGAAAGATTTAGCTTCTAAAAGCAGAAAATTAAGGATATCCTAAAAAAAAAGACGGATATCCGAACAAAAAGGGAAATTTCTTTTCAACTGTTGAAAAATAGAAAATTAAGAACATTCTAAGAATAAATCGATGTTCGAAGGAGAATAATTTAAACTTTTAAAACCTTATGAACAAAATACTGAATGATTTAGCTTCTTAAAAAGACAAACATATTCTAAAATTACTGTAACGGCTTTTGCCAAACCACGTACCTTTCTTTACATCATGCGGGTTCTTTCCTCCTTTCGAACGGCATCTTCATAATTTTAACAATTTTGCCGAAAGCTCCATCTAATAATTAACACCTTTTTTTACAAAAAATTGAAAAAATTAATAAATAAATAAACCTTGCTTTCGTCTAGAAACAATAACCGGTAATCGCACGTACTAGCCGAATAACAGCAAAGCATCAAATAGTAACGGTCCTTACTACTCGTGCATAGTTAGTAGGGTTGCCGAAACCAACGTAATTAACGGAAATTACTAGTTGCAGACACCTAACGGTCACTAAAAATGGTCTTTAATTTTGAAGGAATAAAGAGAAGGGTTTCAAGCTTGGCGAACTTATCGCTGAACTTGGCGACCAAAAAAGCACAAAAATCTAGGGGTGGGCTATAATAGGACTCTACCTAAAAGTCTTTGGTGGTGGTTTCTATATAAAACACTAACTACCTCTGAACTGTAGTGATCAGTTTGGTCAATGTGTAGGGTGTGGGCTTTCGGAACGGAAGGCATCGAGAACGAATCTCCTTCATTGGTGACCCCGGGAACTTCGAACAACCGCAACCTTCGCGCAGCAATCGTGGAGCCATCTATCCACCTCAAATGCAACTAAGCAGAAAGCCACATGACGCAATCAACAAAGCTGTCTCGCGCATGACTCAATCAACGAGCCGTCTCACTCATGACGCAACCTTCAAGTCATCACATCATTACACAACAGCTCATACGCTCACCATAACAACGATATCGTAAGTTCGCCTTACCGACTCACTATTAAAGGAGTGTATGCAGGGTTTCTATATAAAACACTAACTGCCTCTCTTCTGAAGTGATAATTTTGGCCTAAGGGTTGGTGTATGCTTTCGGAATGGAAGATATTGAAAACGAATCTCCTTCAAGTCCATGAGAACTTCAGATATAAGATCAAAAAATGTGCATACTTTTAGAATTTCCTGATAGTTCTTCAGTTTTAATCCCAAAGTTCATATTTTTCTCAGTTTAAATAAAGCAATAATCGAAATGAAGGAGAATGGGTAATTTATTTAACTTAAAACAATATTTCAAAACAATTGTTGATTCGATCGATGAAATGGTGTTATCTATTATAAAATTAAAAAGACAAACTTTTCGAATTGTTTAACAAGGCGATTCTTCGTCGCCCATTTGCTTCACTTTTCGACTTCTTCTAGTAGATAATTATTTCACAGCCTCTATAGTTTATTATTACAATCCCTCGCAAACAATTTTCATGCTTTAAAAATAAAATCAGAGTTTCTAGAAATGGCTTTTAAACAGCTTGTAGACTCCCTAAGCATATTATATCTTAACATGGCTTGCAAATATTTCGTTACTGGCTCGGTATATTGAAATATTTTCAAATATGCGTGAGCAGACAAAATTATTCTAAAACATGATATTTTGTCCAGAATAGATTCTGTCATTTGTCGTATCTGTGTATTTTGATTGTAATTTCGATAAAATTTTGACAAAAACAAGAGGAAAAAAAATTCTTTTTAACTAAGATCTATGATCATTTTTGTCAAGAATCAGGAGGGAAAGGGGTCTTGTAAAATGTCCCAAAACGAAAACCTATTAGGAAACGCATCTAGAATCGGCGATAGATAGGAACGAATCGTGTCTCCATCTGGTTGCAAACAGATGCAACAAAAGTTTGAAAACAGAAAAATTAGATTTAAAAGGTGACCAGCAGATTCTGAAATATTCCTAATGGTTAGTAAATTGACCCGAGCCTTTTGGCTGTGGAAAAATTTGATATAGGAGAGAGCTCTAAGTATTTTCTTAGCGGAAGCAACCACCGAGTCGTAAGGTGGTTTATTTTCAATATATTGGGAACTAGGGGAATTTTATCAAATAATGTTTGAGATTTCTTTTTAATGAATGGAAGTTGGAAGAACGGCTGAGTTTTTCAAAATCGCGATAAACGATTTCAGTGCAGACGTGCCTGAGGGAATTTTAAGAAATTATTAAAATTCAAAGAAAGCAATTACTGTGTGTAATTTAATTGAATATGCTTAATTTTTATGACGCTTTATCTCGGATAAGTTTACTTTAGTCTTGTTAAATTAGTTAATTTTATCAAACATTCTAAAATTTACAGTTAATAAACTCTACAAAACATATATAGTTTCTTTTAGTACCTGAAATAACCGTATTATATTTTTTAGTAGTAGATTAAAAACAAACATCTATTTCTATTACTTTCTGAGAACAGCAAGACAATAAAGAATTTACCTCACATTATCATTTTTAATAATAAATCCCATAATTTTTTTAATTTAAATCAAATTAAATGCATAAGATGTGAGCTTTACAGAAACATTTTTTCATGCAAATAATTAATAAATAATTTTAAATGTTTATTCAATTTTATAAAAACACGTTGTTGATTTGTTGAATCTCGAGTTACAAAATACTTTACTTTTCTTACAAGCAAATCTTTTTGCTTTACATTGTAATGTGGATTGCTCACAGGAACACTTCATAAGTCCTTGACCTCCAAATAAGGATAATTTTCCTTCAATCTCATACAGACTTAGATTAATCTGCGGAACTGTTTCGGTAAATGTGTTATTGTTGCTGTTTGAAGAGCGTTTCTAGAGGAAGCCAATCTTATAATTCCCCAGCTGAGGTACCAATTTAATATAAATTATTATTTTTAATTAATACGATCCCCACAATGTTATTTCTATCATATAGACCTCTATCTACCTTAGGTACATGCACCAAAGCTGGGGAATTCCCCCAACACATCAATCCATATTGTTCTTCTCTTACTGTGTTCCCACATACTGCATGCATCAGATTTTTACAAATATCCAATGAATATTCTATCCAATAAATATCCGAATATACGATAATTACAAATATCCGATCACAGGAATGGACTTCCGTTTATTCTCTATATATGCAGTCAGACGTCTATATAACGAAGTCGCTAAATCCCAAAAAACAGTTCATTATATGGAAAATCGGTTATATAGAGGATCATCTTTCAATTTTCTTGATAAACCACACAAAACAAATTTTAAATTTATGAACACTATATATTAAAAAAATTATTATTCGCACCTTTTTGTAAATTAATATATATTTATTTTATATATCTTACCTAACAAAAAAAAAGAAAAGAGAGAAACAAAGAAAAACTGCAAGGAAAGTTTCTTGACTCCTTTATCCACTTCCTGAAGAATTAAATTTTTTTCTTTGATGCTCAAGCTCAAACGTTTTGAAATTTTCGTGCTACACGAAACGAAGTTACCAGTATGACTGATCAACACTACAAGTAAATGGAGACTAGTTCAAAGACAGGGGGACACGAGACAACTCCACAAAGAGTGAAAGGGGATATCGAAGATGTTTCCAGTTACCTGAACAACGGGGGTTAAAGATTACACTTCTGATACACACTTTCGATATTTTCACACACACACACAGCTGGATATTATTTAAAATGCAATAAAAAATATTATTTGGTTCTATGCTAAAATTTTTTAAAAAAAAAGGTTTTTCCTACGAATGCTTAGCGACAATACAAACAAGGTACTTGCAAAATTTTATAAGGGGAAAGCATAATTTTGACACACACGCACACAGAAATCTCTTTCCTAACAGTTTTTTTTTTTTTTTTTTTGGTTTTAGTTAAACGCTACTACAAAACAAAATAGAAAAAAATACATAATTTTATTTGGAATTTTATTTTGTTATCCATATTTTGTTCGCTCTCTTTAAAAATATTGATGCAGTATCCTCTCAGAATAAAATAAGTACAGTGGTACCTCGACATACGAGTTTAATTCGTTCCGCAACCTTGCTCGTATCTTGAATTACTCGTATCTCGAAGCAAATTTCCCCATACAAAACAAGTGAACTACCATTATTCCGTTCCAACCCCAAAATGTCACCCCAGCTATTTTTGTTACGTGGTTTTGAATAATAAAAACGTATTTATAAATGACAAATATTATTGTACAAAACCAAAAAGAGAATGTAAAGAAATAAATTAGATATCCTCACTGGTCTTTGCCTTTTTCGCTACATTTTTCTCGCTTTCACCTGTAGGCCGTTTAGAAAAAAACATGTCCAAGGAGGTTTGTTTCTTCCTCCCTCCTCAGAATGTTCCAGAAATGAGTTTGGCAAGTGTCATTAAAAAGATCAGATGCACGACCTGTTGCAACTTTTTCTGGGTGTTTCTTTCCATGAACTGTGAGCAGTTTGGAAATTATCGTAAGGCCCTTGGCCGGCGTTACACTCTTTATCGACTCCTTCTGTCTAAGCACAGTACATATCATGGACGTACTACGCCCATACTGCCTCGACAAGTCAACAACTCGAACACCTTGCTCATGTTTTTCTATAATTTCACGTTTTAATTCAATACTCATTTTTTTCTTAGCACTTGACTTTTCACAAACTTTCTTCCGATCCATGGTTATAAAAATAAATGAACTACAACTGTAAATGTAAAACGCGCAACACAAAACGCGAACACAACTACACAACTTATCACAGCGGAAGCACGCTGCTAACTGATTCACTGACAGTGATGGCGCGACCGCGTGGCGCGCGGTCGCGTGCTACTACCGGCCGACCTGCTAAACCGAACTCGTATCTCGAATTTCGCTCGTAACTCAAAGCAAAAAATCACTCGCTCGCCGGCTCGTATCTTGAAAAACTCGTATGTTGGGGCACTCGTATGTCGAGGTACCACTGTATTTCGTGTTTGAAATAAAATAAATGTTGAAATCTACAGGAAAGAAGCAAACTCTTTGAAAAAACATATCGACAAGTCAATTATTTCAACAACAAAAAAATGTCACGATGAAAAAAAGGCATTTGGGGGGGGGGGGGGGGGGTGAAGAAATATATTTAAAATTCTTTAATTTACGACTCTTAAATATTTTGTTATTTTTAATGAACGTTAAAAATACACATGGGCTTAGATACTTAAACTAATAATATAGGAGAAAACATTTCTGATCTTAGAAATATGTATTCATTTCGGAGCATTTTTAAAGGTAAATAATACTGCAGCGACTCTCACCCGTGAGCCACAACCTACA